>JAQNBH010000010.1:32129892-32167845 GCA_028752905.1 Cladorhizidae sp. MBARI D1340-BT2 | reverse complement strand
TAGCTAATATGTACAATGAAAGTCTGTGTTTCTACCGTGTTGCTAACTGCTATCAGCCTAGTTCTCTCGCCAGCTGAACTTGTCTCGGCGCAATATCTACCTATAAATTGTTCCCTAAACGGACTTCCCGACTTTTCTAGCCCGGATCCATTCATGTAAGGTCATTGCATTCCACATAACATAACTATAGGTTATAATTTTAGCTCTAGAAGAAATGTTTTTGTGCAGATAAAAATGTACTCAACATTGTTCTGAAGGTATATAGATATTATCATAAATCTGGGTAGATGAAGTGACAGATCAAGAGTTAAATTGTGAAGTAGCCCATAATGAACTTGTACTATTGTGTTTCACTCTAGTCATAGCTTATATAGTTGAAATCACCGATATACCACCTTGATGCTGGAGCTGTGGCTTCATGCAGGTACAGCATATACAGCAGTTAATTATGCAAGTGCTAAAGTTGGTATGCGCAGGATGGTGAAGGGTGACCCCAATCCAGTGCTAGGCATTGTTGACATGAGCTTCAGTCTTGCAAGTAACTGTTTGCATGATGGGAGAAAGTAAAGCTGCAGTCAAGTGTATGGTCTTATCAGAGCAGTTAGCCAAGGAGAACACAGAAGCCACTGTCTAAGGCATGCGAGTTCTAGGTGCCATTGGTGAGAATAGATGCTCAAAACTGAAAGGTGCTTCAGAAGGATAGACTCATGACTTGAAAACCCATTTTATTGCCGAGTCATCTGCATAAGCGGCAATCTTACTGATCCAAATAGGCTTGTACCTAGGGATGTTTGGATTGGTGAATTGGTTCTTTATACAGCACTAGCTCCATGTAATAATAATACATAACCATAGTGTATTGCAATAAACTAACAGAGAAAAATTGAGATGGCAGTAATGGTGGTCAGTTCTTTCTTCGTTTACAGAGTATTGTAGGCTGGGTTTAAAAAAGTCTACACTGTATAGTACCCATTATTGGACAAACCACAAAACTTGTAGTACATGTACACACCACAGACATCTGTTTTGGTTGAACTGTGTGTACCATCCCAGAGCCTCTTAAACCTCTTAAACTGGCAATCCTTGAAGCTTTTTGTACTAATCTCCATATGGATATGGATTAACCCAGTCTGATTAGGAGACTGGTGATATTGAACAACAATGGTGGCAAGCATGCAAATGAAGAATAGACTATGGTGCAAGCATAGGCCAAAAGAAGAATAGATGTTGAACAACAGTGGCGCCAACATAAATCCATTGCCGAGTTTGCAATTCATATGGGCACCATTACCTAGGTGCCTCAGGGGCAAATGAGGGATCTTGTATAAGCAGGACAATGAACTTCACCAGTTTGACATCCTGTGGGGTCATTCAGAAGCATAAGTTCGAGTATTTGATGTCAGACTCTCTCATATGCAGCAGATAAAGTCTATAAAGAAGGCACCAAATTTCTGGAAACCATATTCATGCTCACATAGCTACCACTTGGTCAGCTGTGGAGCAGCCTATGGGTGAAAGCTGGTCTGAGTGTGTGGTGTGTGGGAGGTTGCCTTTAACTATTTCTGTGATGTGGGTTAGAATAACCCTGCCCAAAGAGTAACTTGTAGATGTGTGACCGGACTGAGATGGGATGATAGTTCTTAGAGTTATTAACTGGTACAAGAATGGCTATCACTTTGTGGCTTGATGGCTTCAACAAAATGGAATAGTTGGGAACGATGACTAGATAACTTTTAGACCTCAGCACTACCTGGTATGTGTCAATCCAATTTGTGTTTCGACAATGACTGAGGCAATCGAGTTTGAGAGGGAGGACACTGATTAGTAGGACTGCTTGGGCCAGTGAGGCAGTTTATGGTGGTTCAAGTCATGTGACTGGAGTGTGTGATACTGATATTGCTTAATTGCTCTCATCTAGTTTGCTTTTTTAACCAAGTAAGTCAAGCAGTTGGTTGCCATATGCTTTTTTTATTCTTGACATTGACGTTGATGTGCACGACACAAATGTCATAGAAATGTTTATCCCAACATTGGATGTCGGTGTTCTCCTGCCACTGGGGGATGCTTTAGTCTAGCAGGTGGCAGCTTGACTATAAAAAACAATGCTAAATAGTAACAAGACAAAAATGTTTTATTTATGGGTTATCTGACCAACGTTTGCAAGACCCTTTAAATAATGAAGACTGCAGTATTATACTACTAAACAATGGAATACAACTTGATCTCTATGTCCTCCTTTTCTCCTTGGCTCCACTCCGAGACTCAGTTGCGTAACCTTGCTCAGATGTGATCATCAGGCATGAACATTGCATAGCAACTAGGTAGCATTATTTGAAAACATTATTTGGTTATTTACTAGCAGTAATTAGCACCAGAATCATGTCTACGACTGTAATCGATACTAAGATCAAGGTACACAGCAACTGTATATTATTAGTAAGTCACATGTGCTCTAAATATGATGCTATCTAAAAGGTCATAGCATTGTCTGTATCTTCTTTTGAAGTGTAATACAATACCACACCTTTGCTGCATACTGCCAAAAATGCAATCATTCTTTGATGTCGAGTTTAAACCATAAGAATTCTATTAGGGATTTATCTCACTCTCTATCAAATTACACCTGTTTCTGATTCCAGTTACCATGGGTCTAAATTGATATAGTCAGTGGTCCACCTTTTCCCAAGGAGTTGGCAAGCTTTCTGTGATGGTCTTTTCTGGTAATTAACACATATTTTAACAATAGGAGCAAATACACTCAGCTGCCCTACAACATGATCAAACATGGAAAAATTTACCGAAATAGTTAGTGTAAGTTAGGCTAATTTAGGGTGGGGGGGGTCGGTGGTAGGGGTAGGGGGGTTGTTGGTAGGGGTGGGGGGGGGGGGGGGGGGGGGGGGTGTGTGGTAGGGGTAGGGGCGTGTTTCAGCGAAGGAGCTACATGTAATGATAGCCAGGGTTTCATCTCAAAAAAGCTGCAATGGGTGACACATTTTTAGCTGGCACACACATACCAGTCATATTAACAGGTTGGTCAACATGTGTATGTGCACATGTGGACACTATATACAATATATATATATATATATATATATGTATACACCCGCTAAATCCATAATTTTTTTGCAAGAGCCTGTTAATATATTTTATGCTGCCCATATCTCCCTGCTAGCTTTGATTCTTACAGTCAGTTATCTTTATGATATGAATGGTGATGCTGAAGCATATGTATGGCTAGTACCTAGCAATAATGTATACATGCTCTTTGACGTCCTTGACATTGTTGCTAAGGTTCAAGAACACGATCTTGCAAGCACACCAGTCTTTTCAATAGTATTCTATCAAGGCTGAGGGAACTCGGGAAATCTCCTCTGTCCAATACATGGTTGAAAGATTATACAGGTATATTCAAACTTGGAGATTCATCTGTTGAGAATATTAATCAGGATTGCACTGTTTACCACTCTTACATGCAGGATATCATTGATCACATCTCTTCTTGAAATGAAACCTCTGATACTTCCTTTACCTTTTCAGTCTTGATGCATGCAATTTTCCAAGCTCAAAAGATAATCTACCTGGTTAATTAAAGCACTGATTGTCTTCCTGTTTCTACCATATTTTCCTCGAATTAGCAGGAGGTATTAGTTGAGGGCAAGGCAGGCATATCAAGTCCAGATGTATCCCCAGAAGAAACAGTGGAATGGAAAAAAATCGACACATATAGGGTCCAAGTTGATCAAGACAGTGAATAAAAGAAGAAAGTTTGCAGTAGGTTACAAGTAGCCTCATAACCAGTATCACTCTTTCACAACCTAGTGCATCTGGCATCTCTCCATATAAGTACTGCCGGTGACTACAGCAACATGAAGCTATAAAGACTAGATTAAGGAGCAGAGTCCGAGAATACAGACTCGATAATGCTGTATATTTTATAACTAACATAGTTTTTACAAAGTTTGTACTGATACAATGACTTTCTCGATAAAATCTCGAGTGAGTAGATTTAAATTGATATAGTTAAGGTGTATTCAAATTATGTAATCACACTGGGTAATTATGAACACGGATGTGTGTCACTAAATAAAGGAGTGTTACTTCTCAAATAGTTAATGTAGGAGCTCTCAAAGCCAGCTTAAACCTCTATGGTTACAGAATTGACACAACCATTTTTAATTTTAATATTGCAGAAGTTTAATATGCAAACTAGATGAAGGCATATGTTATTCATTATTGTTTTGCCATCTGGTTGCAATCATTCAAGTATAAATTCTGGATTGACCCATAGGACACGATATTATATGATTCATAAATAAATACATCCACCATTACTTTTGGATGCTACAGCTTCTGCTTATCGACACAAGAAGCAGCTTGAGCTAATGGCTATGTCCCTTACCAGGGGCGTAGGAAGCAATTCTTAAGTGTAGAGGCCCTGTCAAATTTTTAGCCTTGCCACACCAGGGTGTGGTTTTACAAATGTGGGTTTGGTTTGGAAACTTACAAAAAACAACTTCATGCATGCATTTTCAAACCTTACCTAATGTTAGTCAGAGGGAACTTGCTGCAATTATGGGCACACTACAAGCCAGGACCCATCCCTTGACGATGCTTGAAGTGCTATTATCACCATTACTATATACAATTATGTTATTGTTTCTCATAAGATATATAGTTGTTGCTATTACATCACATATCAGGTCTAAATCAGTTTGTTTAAATTTATCAAAGATATTTTCTCGGCGACTATATAGATTCTCTGATAAATTCATTGCCTATCTCTACTAAACTCAATCGATCAGTGCGATGTTTGTGCACATTCAAGGCAGAGTTCACCGGTTTTACTCAGGGCTTGCGTATAACCCGGGTTAGTTTAAATACATTTTACCCGGTTTTACCCAGGTTTTACTCAAACATGGATACAACCCAGGATAAAATAATAGACACAATATATTTATTATAAACTGTAAAGATATTATAAGAAATTAACTCTGTAATCAGGAAGTAAGACATTCAATAAATGGCAACTGTAAAGAACTAGACAAAAACAGGAGCTGTGTTTTACTCAGCATTTATTTACCAAGTGATGTTACCAAGTGATAAGGTTGTATACTCGAGTATATATTTTTTATTTAATGATTTATTTAAATATTTAAACAAGATTCATGGGATTAAAGTCCAATATGCAAGTTAAGCAGATTTGATAGTCAATCTCCTGAGGTCCTCACAGGAGCCTGTGGCAGAAGACGAGTTTCTAGGCTTTCTAATTTTTGTAATTGCAGTATATCCTTCCAATTGGAGAAGCCCTTGGTAATGAAGGCTGCATCTGCATTGCTTGACCACTGAAGCTTCTTCTCTTCAGCACATCTCTGCCCTCCATGTAGTGTATCCAAGGCCACCTGAGGAACCATGAGGGCTGGAAACTTCTCTTTACCACACATTTCTTTTCAAATTCTGAAACGGAAATCCTTCGGGCTGATGTGGCAGGACAGCTGCACACAACTCGTGGGCGCGCGCATATGCGCGCACAAAAAGCAATTTATTATAATTTTTTTAATTTTATTTATTTTTAATTTTTTTTTTTTTGTCGTTTTTTTGTTGTTGTAAAAAGTGTAGCAGCCATGGTTGCTCCGGCCGCTGCAGTTCCTATGCCCTTGCTTACCAGAGGGCAGCTAGATATTTGAGCTTCGCTTATGAATATGAAGTCAAGATATGCATGTCAATTGTACATTATTGAGAACTCGACTCTGTAATGAATATACCGTAAAGTATGCAGCAAGCGCCCACAGGCGCATTACCTTTCAACCCCAAATCATAGGTGTGCTCGCTTGCTACATGTAGTGGGCGCTTGCCTCGTGATATTGGTGAAACAATTCTTAATAACGCACATTGGGCTGTTTTGAAACAAATAAAGTCAAAGAGTTCAACCAAAAAATATCTATCTGTAGTCTAGGGTAAAATGTTATTTTGTTCTGGAAACTAACATTTAGCTAGTGCTATTCCTCAGGTTCACTGAAAGATGCCAAGTCGTTCACATCTTATCCAAATCAGTGAACGGATCTTCATCGCTATCTCTCTCCTCTCTGTCTTTGCTCAGCGTCGGAATGCAATCTCTAATTAGACTATCCTCAAAGCCATCTATGCTGTTGGAGATGCCACAAGAGAGAAAGAAACTCTCTATCAAATTTCCTGGAATTGACTCCCAGCAGAGACTCAATCAATGCCTTGTTGTCTTGAGGGCTGCTTGAGATTACCATAGGATGTTTTACTGTTGCAAGTCCTATGCCATTAGATCCACAACTCTTTCATTTTTTCTTTAAAGGGCATATTTATGGACACATCCATAGGCTGTGCCAGTGATGTGCAGCCTCCTACAGAAACAAAGCCATGGATATTGTTTTTTTAACAATGAAATTGGTTTACCTGGGATGAATATAAGGTCTGTGTCTTTCTCTTTATCAACAATAACTTGGGTGTCGACGCACTTGTGAGGACGATAGTTGTCGAGAATAAGTAGTCTTCTACTACCATACTGGGCCTCTCCCCACACATGACGAAGCCAGCTGTGTACTTTGTGTCATCCAACCATTGATAGTGACAGTTACCTTAATATTGTCTGGGCATTTAATCAATTTTCTCACGCGTGAGCCAAGTTTTCTATTGTGCACCCGGAAAATAATCAGTGCAGGGAGCTTGTGCCGTCTGCCATCGCACACAGAGCTACAGTGAACCCTTTCTTGTATGCTCCAGTGGTAGCTATTCTTATAGTTCGTTGACCCCGAAGAGAGTTGGTGGCAGAAGGCACTGAATCAAACCTTACAAGAAAAGAATGACGTTGATAAACTGTAAGTTATCATAGCATGCAATACTTACCTGCACATTGTCTGATCCATGATCCCTATGTCACATGTCCTGTAGCCATGAACCTCTCTGTATCTGAAGACTGCTCTTCGGAAGTGAGTAAGCTGCTCCTTGTAGTCTTCTGGGACTTTTTGGGAAGTGTTTGTTCCTTGCCTGACCCAACATTCCATCTTCTCTTCCATCCAGCCAACCACATGTTGGATGCAAGGAACCCTTGGAGCCCTAAACCCTCAGCTGTCTCCATGGCCTTCTGTATAAGGTCTTTGTTGGTAACAGCTCAACCCTCGTGTGCTCAACTTCCAAATACTGGAAGACCTCTGCATGGCTACAAATTGGTGCCCCACTGTTGAGTTTCCACTTCTTCTTTCCCTTCCTAATGTTGATATCAAGCAGCTTGTAATAGTTCTGATTCCATTCTCTAACTCTCTCTCGGTCTACTCCATATTTTTTCACTGTGTGGGTCACATTTTGCATGCTTGTTATCCTGTACCATTCCACAACTTCAGTCTTGAAAGAAACAGTAAAGCTTCTTATTTTTTGTCCTGCATGACTTTGTGCCATTTTCAATTACAGGTAACAGTTCTGCACTATCCAAAATATAAAAATAGGATTTTTTCTGAACAGACCACAGCGGTGCGGTTGAATAAATCTATTTTGACTTATATTACGATCAATTTCTATATAGTGGGCGCTTGCTACATGAACCCTACAAAATCCTAGTTCGCTGAAAACAGCCTAATCGGCGCTTGCAACGTGGAGGGCGCTTGCTGCGTACTTTACGGTAATACCATTTGAATGTATCACCTTCTTTAATAATGTGTTATTTTCTCATCTTCCCAGTATGCCTGGTCACCATGAGTTCAGAGTTCACCCCTTCTGAGAATTGTGTTGCTTGCTGTTTTCATAAGAACAATCTATAGCTAACTAGGTATCATTTCGTGTCAGAAGTGGGTTGTCAATAGCTGCTAGAATGGATATACCTTTACCAGATATCACTGCAGAAAGTTTTGGGAGTTTCAACCGTGGGGTAAGTAGCTGCTGTTAAGGAGAGGGATACAGCAAAACAACTCCATGTAATTCCTATTCGACTTTAGGGAAAACTACTTGATTACTACAATGACTTTACAGTCGAGGAAAAAGAAACCACATCAAGACAAGCCTGGTCAGTAAGGAGGGCTTAAAAGAAAAACCTGTCAGCTACTTCACGTCAATTTAAAAAATGGGCTCAAGATTTGACTGAGAAGGCCAGTAATTTTGCATCTGAGCTTAAAAGGATGTTCAAACAAGCATATCCATAAGAGAATTTAACCTCAACTATACTGCTACAGAAATTTATAATGGATCTTCGAGCATCCACTAGTCATGCGGTTAAACAAGCTATAGAAGTTGAGGATGCATTGGAGTTCGGTGGATAAGAAAAATCCCAGTAATCAGCTGATGAATATGCTTTGCAACCACCACATCGCCCCTCAGAGTTTGAGAAGTTCAACCGGTTGGAGAAAATGGTTGAAGATATGTCCAAATGATTTGACTCATGTGAATTGCAACTGAGTCAGTGCCATACTAAGTCAGTGTCCCCAGTTTCTTGAGCCCATTACAGCCAACATCAGCAAAACACATACATAGGTGGAAACAGGGGACTTCAAAGACATGCACTCATACGTGTTACAGATTTGTCATTTACTTCGTTGGTGTCCTATAAACTACATCTTGCCAGCATAAACAGTGCTCCATGCCAGCAAAAGGGAATCACTTCTCCAGATCACCAAACACCTAGCATTATAACATGATATTAAAGTAAAAGGTCACATGCACACAAGACACGTTACACTCCTGTTAGACTCGGGTGCAGCAGTTTCAGTTGTCAAATCGGCTATATTACCAGAAGCTTATCGTGATAAAATAGACCTTAAAGCAGCTACTTTAATTGTGGGAGCCAATGACCAGCCTTTGGATATTGAGGGACAAGTGGAATTACCTATTGCCGTGGAAAAATTTCAAGCTGTACAAAGTTTACAATTGTATGAATTAACTGTGGATTGCCTAATAGGTGCCAATTTTCTAGTACAACATTAATGCTGTTATTGATTGCAACAATCAAAACCTATGTCTAGGACAAGATACTGTGTCAACTACCCTGATAATTACCAACAAGATCTCTGATGAGGTTGGATAGGTTTGAAACCAACTAGGTTACGAAAACCGTGTGTTTCCCAGGTCATTCAATACAACTGCTCCAAAGAACACTTAGTGATGTGTGCTTTGACAGAGAGGTTTTGATAGAACCAATGAATGAGTGTACTACTCCTAATCGACTGTCTGTTGATCTTAGCTTGAGTTGAGTGTCCACTGGTGGTTTCATACTTCAAGTTATGAACACAGGAACAGAGCCAATAACATTTGCACAAGGAGTCACTAATTCCATCATTTCTGCCTCGGAAAGAAATCATGATGATCAACGAAGAATTTATGCGCATCAGGAAGTAACCATCAGCAGTGACCTGAGACATTATCAGCTCCAAATGGGTGAGAACCTATCTGAAAGTCAGAAGCATGATGTTCATCTCCTTTTGACTGAATTTCATGAACTATTTCAAGCCACTTGGACAAACTGAGGTTACTAAGCAATTGTTTGTCAGAAATGGACCACTGATCAGTCAACCACCCCATCATCTACCAGTGTCCTTTACAGACACAGATGTTCAGAAAGAAGTTGAAAGAATGCTGAAACAAGAGGTGATATAACCCAGCAAATGTCCTTACTCCTCTCGAATTGTAATGCAACGTAAAAGGGATGGGTCTTTAAGGTTTTGCATTGATTTTCGTAAGGACAACAATGTTACCAATAAAGATGTATACCCTTTACCAGAATTGATGCAACTATTAGTTTGCTATGGGGATCCACTTATTTCACCACCTAAGACTTAGTATTAGTGTATTGGCAAGTTCAGCTTCAGGAGGGGTCCAAAGAAAAGACAGCATTCTCCACTGCTAATGGACAATATGAGTTTAACACCATGCCATTTAGGATTACCTGTCACATTTCAGAGTTTAAAATGGAATGTGTCTTATCGGGCCTGACCAACATGGAATGCTAGAAGATTATTATCTATAGCCCAACCTTTGATACACTTCTGGTTTGACTGTGTAATGTGCTGACAAAGCTCAGAAATTCTGGTTTAAAACATGAAACTGAATAAATGTCACTTTGCTCATCCAAAAGTTGAGTATTTGGGGTTTATTTTATCAGCTAACGGAATTACACCAAATCCTTCAAAGTTGAAGCTTATCTGGCTCTTACCAATATCAAAGAGCTATGACACTTTTTGGGCATGTCTAATTTCTATCGCCGTTTCATACCAGATTATTCCCACATAACTGAGCCTCTCCATAAGCTAATGAGGAAGAATGTAAATGGTTTATGTGTAGCTCTTCCTGCCAAGCAGCATTTGAACAACTTTTCTTTTAACCAGCCCTCCAATTTTAGCATTTCCAAGTTTTGATACTCCTTTCATAGTCACTACTGATGCTGCTGGTGAAGCTATTGGTGGTGTGCTGAGTCAGGTTTAGTCAGAGAAAGAAGTTGTGATCATCTACTGGAGCCATCAAATTAACAAGGCAGAAAGAAATTATGAGAGAGAAGCTCTTTCTGATGTAGCTGCAAACTTTACCCATACCTGTATTCCTTTGAATTTACTCTGGTCACTGAAAATAATGCTTTAACTTGTCTTAAGGAAATCAAAGCCGAAGGTAAGAGAATTGTGCAGTGGCACTCTTTCTACATCAATTTAATTTTGATGTCAAATACAAGCCTGGCACCAACAGTGGCAATGCAGATGCATTATCCATGGAAAATGCCAGAAAACAACATACTCTTAGTTGAACCTATTTTAGGTGGCATTGATATCAAGCTGGCCCAGGAAAGTGATGAGTACCTGATTACTGCACTGATTGCTGTGAAGTAGGGAGTTGGATTAACAGGTCAGAAAAACAAGCTATTCATACATGAGGGTGTTTTGTAAAGGAAATTTAAGGAAACTTGTAACTCTTCTCCTCGATCACAAATAGTTGTCCCAATAGGCATTCGGCTTACTGTCTTGGAACAGCTCCATGATAAATAAGGCCACTGCTGTGTCTTCAAAACAACTGAGAAGGTTAAAGAGCGATTGTATTTGCCAGGATATGACCAAAATATTGAAAGCATGTGGAACCTGCCAGCAAAGAACTCATCCAAACCCGAAGTCGCAAGTTCCTCTAAAGCAATCAAAGTCGATTACCCTTTTCAGTGGATCTCTTGGGACATCACAGGCACACTGCCAGAAACTGGGAGAGGTAATCAGTTCATTCTAGTAGTCACTGATCTATTCAGTAAGTGGGTAGAAGCTTTCCCACTGAAGAAAACTGACAGTGAAACAGTAGCCACTATACTGGTTGATGAGATTGTTAGTAGATATGGTGCCCCTTCCCATCTCCATTGTGACTAGGGCGCCAACCTTTGCAGTGAAGTAATTAACCAGCTCTTTAGAATTTTGTGTATCGCTCGCATTCAGACATCTTCCTACAACCCACAAAGAAATGGAAAAGTGTAGCGAATGAATCGCACTTTGAAAGATATGTTATCCAAGACTATCCAGGAAAATCAGAACAACTGGGATGTGGAATTATAGATGGCTCTATTTTTCTATCATGTATCTGTAAATGAATCTACCGGCTTAACCCCACATCTGATCAATAAAAGATCTCCACAATTACATGTAGATGTAATGTTTGGTGAGAAACTATCTACTACAGATTCGAGCATACCTCAGAATGTTCAAAGCGTTTGCAAGTCCGTACAACTTAATGTGATTTTGCCTGAAGCAACATTACTGCTAGTTACCTGAAGAGAACCACGGGAAGGAAAGTTACCATAAAATAATAATTTGAAGTTGGTGATCGTGTCTACTTCTTTATCCCAGTTGTTAAAACTGGTAGAACCAAGAAATTTACTTTGCTATGGAGAGGACCTTATACTGTGATAGGATGAGTCCCATTATATTCAGTTAATTGGAGGAACAAAGATTATGATTGTACATCATGATCACCTAAAAATATGCAATGAGAAGCCAAAGGAAATATCAGTGACAGCTCGGGGATTAGACATATTGTGGCCTCACCAGATGAGTTAGCAGTATTATTTCTACATAAATGATAACCCAGTCAAATTGTCATCATTAAGGTATCCAAGATGTAACCATCGCTCACCAGATCGTTATGGCTCCTATGTAACCTCATGACTTTGGTGTGGACAGAATAACAATGGAATGAATAGGAAAGTAATGTAACCAATGTAATACCTATTTGAATCTATCACCTTCTTAATGTGTTAATCTATCTCCTTTCCCAGTATGCCCATATTTGGTAGAATGATTGTGGTCTACATCATGAGTTCAGAGTTTACCCCTTTTGAGAATTGTGTTGCTTGCTGTTTTCATAAGAACAATTTGATTCCTACTATAGCTAACTAGGTACCAACTGCATATCTTGTAGAATCTTTACTACTGTCATGCATCTGAAGTTTGTAAGCAGGTTCTCAACTGCACCAAAAATAGCCTATGTTTTTTCATAACTCAATCTGGATCTCAATAATAGAGTTTTAACATGTTTTAAATCATTGATAGCCATGCTTGCTTCAATTCACCAGGAGCCTTGTCAATCACAATGAAGGAGCCATGCCACAAATGTTGATGAAGGCATTATGCTTGAAATAATGAAATGATGAGCTCTTATCTGTTGTCTGCAGCTATGTGGGTGTGCATTTCTATTATCTGGCAAACTTCAGAAAATCGAAGTGCATGTTGGGAATGGAGGTACATGGTTTTTGTCTGTTTTTTAAAGTTTATTTGATTTCAGTTAAGAGGCGATCTTCTAGTCCCTTCTTAGATGCTTTTGTAGCTAGAGAGAGAGGTGCTAAATTTTGGGCCACATATTCTTCATTTAGCTCTGACACTTGACATAACCTTTGACCTAGCATTTAGGCCTTTCTCATCTGTGGATCTCAGTGACCCTACCCTAGCCATGAGGTGAGCACAACTTGTTGGGACCATCTACCATTTTCCTGTGCTGTGTTGTGGTAATGCCTAGCTTTGGATTTGTCTCTTGTCTCAACTTAGCGGATAGGGTATTGAGTGATTGAGTTATAGGAGAAAGGACTCCAACTTTTAAAACATGCTGATGACAAATGGAACAGATTTCAGATCCATTTGGGGGATGTGTTTATGTAGAACAATAATCGAGTATAACTGGAATATTGCATGTCTAGGACTTCAGCTGCAGTAGCCAATGGCTAAATAAAACTTCTGCTCCTTTGTGTGTTCCCAAACACTACGCGTACTCTGTTAGATGTAGCTAGTTAGCTTCTATACTCAATAAAAGTTGCAACAATCATAATATTCCAAATTGATTTCAAAAGTGACAAGTCTGAAGTGTGAAGTACACACCCAAAGTTCAGTAATGACTGTATCATAAAAGTATACTGAATAAGATATGGTTAATTTATATACACACACAAAACCACTACAGTAACATTACTCCCCACTAAGATTAAAAGGTGGAAGATACACCAAAAAATGAATAAATGATGGCAACACTATGCAACATAATGAGGAGTCAGTGTGTCACAACAGATCCATACCATACAGGTGGGTTTCGAGCTCTCGTTGGATGTGTGCTACGTAGCATAGTATTTGGAGGTGGTCCTACAACAGTCGGCACTTGAATGTCAGCTCCTGGAGTTGTAGTAAATGTAACGAAATCTTCATGCAGGTAAGTCGGGTTCTACGGAATTGTCAGGGGATCTGTCTCCATTGGGACTTGGCTCCAATGGTTTGAAGTGATTGAAAGTCTATACCAGATGATGCCATCATGGGCTGAAACCAGGTAACTCAAAGGTCCTTGTCTCTTGACAATTGCTCCAGGTATGTACTTTGCACCAGGGCATACGTTGTATACAGTAAATTCTTGGCCAATATGAATCTCTAAGTTTGGCTCGTCATGACTTCTGGCCAGCTTGTTTCTCAACCACTTTAGGCTACAACTGCAGTCCTAGCAGATGTAGTCGAGTCCTGACATTTCTACCTAAGAACAATGAACAGGGAGTGGTTCCAGTAGTAGCGTGAGGTGCTACTCGGTACATGAGTAGCAAGTCTAATCTATGTTGTAGAGGCAAACCTTCCCATTATCCCACTCTCATTTCTTCCTTGAAGGTTCTGTCAAGCCTTTCTGCAAGTCTATTGGATGAGGGATGATATGGAGCGTATTTGATATGTTTTATACCATTCTGTTTCAGGAATGTTGCAAACTTTTCTGCCACAAATTAGGGACATTAAAACTAACTGTTCAGGTATGCCATATCTTGCAAATAGGTGCCTAAACTAACTCCTTCTTTGATTTCAAAAGTTGCTTAGTACGTGTGGACAGTGTCAACTTCTTCTCTGAAAATTTCCTCATATTCCATAAGGAGGTTGTCAGTTCAGACAGAATAACTCCACCAGTTCCTTCCCAATCAACTAGGTCCTCATGGTCACCACTTGCAATTTTCTCTGGCCATTGTATTCGACATTGACTTCATGTCCACCCACAACAGATAATGTTTCTGCCATGTAGCTATGTCTTCAGTGCGACCTTCGACTCATGGAGAGACAACTCGGGAAACAGGTATCTACAGGTTTCCTGTGAGATGATATCAACCATTATTGGTTTTGTAGTTGTAGTCTCTTCATAAAAAATTGTAGTAGAGAGGCAACTCTTCTTTCTCTCGATCCTCATATTTCTCTTCATCACCAATTTTAGAGTTCATGGACCTTTCTTCAGTGATGTACTTGGCTTACTTGAAATTTTGACATTAATATGTTCGTTTAATACTACTTTTATTTCCAATGTCAGTATCCCTTCTGTATTTCCTTGGCTGTCTGCATACTGTAGAAATGTGTCCTTGATTGCCACAATTATGACATTTGGCTGACTTAAACCTGCACTCATTCGTGGGGTTGGTTCTTCCACAGTGCTTGCATTATTTTGTCCGAGGTAACATTCCTAATCACTTGGAACTCCGTGCCAGTAAAGCTTTTTTCGCTACCTCTGCAGACATCACAAGATCCCCTGCTTTCTTGAGAGTTAATTTATGCTCAGAAAGTAACCTTTTGAGTATGGCTTCGTTTTTCAGTCCGCTAACAAACTGGTCTCTCAACATCGTCCAGGTGCGCTTAAAAATCACAGAAAATAGCCAGCCTCCCAAGTTCTGCAATAAACTCTGCTACTGATTCTCCTGATTGCTGTCAGCATTTGTGAAAATTGCATCTCTGAGCGATGACAGATTGGTTTGGATTGTGTTTTAACATTAAAGCAGTGAAAAGTTCAGTAAAGTCCTTTGTGGCTGGGATTTCTGGTGCGAGAAGATTCAATACTACGTAGGTCTTGCTACCCATACAACTGAGTATGACAGTAGGTTTCATTGCATCAGAAATGTCGTTAGCTATAAAGAAGTCCTCCATTATCTCTAAGTAAGTGGTTATAGTTTCCACATCGGCAAAAAATTCGTCTATTCTCCCAAGAGAAACTGCCATCATTTTAATCCTCATCGCCAATTATAGTGTTTGTGTTCCCAAACACTACGTTAAAACTCTGAGATATAGCAAGTTAGCTAACCTCAATAAAAATTCTTATTCTTCAAAAGTGACAAGTCAGAAGTGTGAAGTAACATACCCAAAGTTCAATAATGACTGTATCATTAAAGTGCTGACTATTGTTAATTAACACACACACACACACACAAAACCACTACACTTTGCTCCATACTGGCTGTTGTAATAGTGGTTTCCTTAGCTTTGGCTGGCCTATGACTACCAGCTGTTGCATGTGGATTTTCTTTCAAGGGCTTTTCCACATTGCAGATATATCATGTTGATGCCTGTAACTAATGGAGTGTTTCAGCATATTAGAACTGTAGCACATGCTCAAGCCTGACTTCCCTACTAATAGTGTATGGATCGTGACTCACTTCTGCTATGTAGCATATGTGCTACTCACTAAAATCATAGTATATTGTAAAACATTGTGGACACACTATCTGTCATAAAGACTTGTATAATTTTCAGCTTATAGCACAAAGCCTTTGTATGCTACATTATCATCCACCAAGTTTTAAAAAAAATTCTCCACTCCTTAACACAAACCCCCTGAATGTATTCAAAGTACAAATAAAGATATTTATTTTAGGAGCTGATTAATTAAACAGATTTCGCTACATTCTCTTTCAATGGTTTGTAAATGTGTGAATTTGGTTCTGACGAACGACTTTTAACTAACAAAGAAACAAATAGCTTGTCATTTTTCTATCATTTTCCGTCTGTGATGTTTGTTCTAGTGAGATTAAATTCAAGTTGAACTTTGGCTGTAATGGCTCTCCGATGTTCATTGATCAAGGTGTTAGGCTAGAATTCAGATTCCAATCAGAAACCTTTGATATCAGCAAAAGCTGGATTCCTATCAAGTATTACACACCTAACCTTAAGGTGCCAAGTAAATATGCCAGCCTTGTGGAGTTGGATTCTTCAAATGTCTCGGTGACAGCTCAAGAGTTTGTATACAACATCACTGTCCCTCTTATGCTTGTCAGCTCCGGAATAAGTGAATTCTTATTCATCACGGAATACATCTGTGGACAGGTTGTACAGAATTTAACAGAATACATGCAACTGCAAGTGCGATGGAAGCAGAGATATGGACAGAGAGCCACAGATCACTTGGAAGCTACATGGATCATTGATGATATCAATATCAGGGTTTGGAATGGGAAATCATTTTTGCAAATATTGAATGAAGATTTTAGTGCAAATGATGAGGTTATCCTTGCAGCTTATACGGTGAAGTCAGCTGAAATCCAGCAGAATATTTGTGGATTGCCACAAGAATCTGGCCGATTCCTTTATTTCAGGGGTATCCGATTAGCTATAGCAACTACCTCACGCACCATTAATATTTTAAACGATCCGATAAAGATTTTTGTGTCCGATGAAAGTAAGTTGTACATAAGTTGTAGATGTTGTTATTTTGGTAGTTGTTGTAGTTGTTACATTTCAAGGGTCAGAGGAAATATAATTTTTTGATAACTTGAACAAAACAAAATCAGCTTGCATACCATCACATTTCGAATTAATGCAGTATCAATATAATTTTGTTATTAGGGGAAAAGTTGATATTGTTCTATGCGTTGTAATAAGTAGATATAATGCATATCCTCTAGAATTGCAAATTAGCTTTTGTTATGATAATTAAGTGTAAAGAATTTATTCATATCAAATGACACATTGTGGTTCAAAGGTGCATCATACATTATGACATCATCACTTCTATAGTACAGGTTAGGATATAAGGCAATGGTTATAAGTGTAAGTGAAGGGTTAGAGCTAGAACATTCAGGCAAATGACTTAGCACATATCTGGTTTGCAGAAATATATTGTACTGCAGTTTACACCATTTTTATATATACTAGAAAGAAAGAGCATTCAAGGTATGAGGTCTCTGAGTAGGACAGATAGCATTGAAGGTGATATCCTAGTTAAACATACTGAGATAGTAGCTGAAGCATTACCAAAATTTTGGGTGCATACTTCATTGCTAGAAGGTGTTCTGGAATATATATAGTGAACTCCCAATCTTGTTGTCAATTGTGGCAAGGAGCCAGAACAGAAAGGTAGGAACTATTAGAGAAGGAATAGTGAGCATTACATAATTATGGGAACTGCCTCTATTTTCACTTTATTTGCTTTGCTTGCTTCTTCAATACAATTGATGATATCTCACTATATATATATATTGGGAAGTTGTTTGAAGTCAGAAGTTAAGAAGAATTTAAAACCTTTTCCATTTGAATTTCTTTGGACAGTAATGATATCTGTGCAAAACTTACATTATTTGTGGATGGATCTGCCATAGTAATAGCTAGCCACTCCCTTCATCTTTGATGTAATCATTATAACTGCCAAAACAGACTCAATGCAGGTTTTAAACCATTTCATTCATTTCATATCTGTGTTTGTGGGGCTATGCTCGAATTGTGGGTGTAGTCTTCCTCTTAAGAGCAGTGAGAATACCTCATTTTATTGGATATTGCTCTTAAATTGAAAGCATGTTTCTTGTTAATAGGGACTACACCTTTGGTTCTTATCAATAGAATACAGGACTAGTTATATAGCCACTCATTATGAATTACACGTGGTCTACACCTTATTCTCTGCTACACTAATACTTTAACTGTTTTTAAAATCCGAATAACTATATAATTATGTTTAAAAGTAATAGGTTATCTGACCATTTAACTACATAATTTTTTATTTAATTTTTCAAACGAATTTGTTCCTGTTTGCTCAGCGTACTTCAGGCATTCATGGTCATGCTAAGCCTATAGATTAATTGTTTCGATAGGTTTTTCAAAGACATGAATTTTTAATCAAGGGTATATACCCAGATGGCAGTTTAGTTTATCTCATGGAGTGCAAAATGAGTGCTATGAGTTTACTCAAGTCTTGTGTTGGGAAATAATTATGTATCTGGACAATAATTATTAATATTGCATGGAGTGCTTTTTATTAAGTAGAATTTATTTTTGAATTTATTTTGTTTGGGTTATAATGACTTACCTTTGTACAGATTTGGTATCTGAATTACTCAGGAATGGAGATTCAGAGAATGCACTACAGGACTTGCTAGATGTCTATGGAGCACCTCTACCACAAGCAATTAGTATTGTATGTATGGGTCAGTGCATGCATCTAGATTATTTCACACACTAGCCATTGTTAAGGGATGGCACAGGCTACAGGAGCTTGTTGATTTCCTACATGCTCCCTAAGTTATTAGGTTATTTTTTCTAGAAAAGTTTGTATCCATGATGATAACATACATTATTAGAATATCGATGTGTCGATAATTATTTCTCTTTGTTGATGCAATATGAATTAGGGACAAGAGCTTTGTGGAAATTCAAATAGGAACAACAATATTTTGTTGAGGCAGAAGTGTGTGAGGACATAGAGTAGATCAACTTCACACAGGCTTGAGACATGTTGACATTTAATTTGGACAATGCTGCATGAAAAATGATTTTGGAATATCTGACTTTGCTCTCTGCCTGTTACTAGATTTTGATTGACTCTGCTACAGAAGCTCTTAAAAGCATATCAAGTGTAAGTGAACTATTGTTGCCAGTGCAGTAAGGAGTCAGTTATTCTCATATTATGTGTTGGGGTCAAAGCTGTTAAAATAGTTAGACACTTGGATAATCAGTCCCACTGACAATCTCTGTCCTGAGCTTTGTACAGTTGGTTTAATCGTTGTTCACCATACTGCTAACTTTCTAACATGAATTTGGCTGTAAATTGGTTAAAAATTCACTACTACTATCAATAGCATAGAGTGTTCTCCCAAGAATTTTTGTAGGGGTTATGGCCATGTAGTAGCAGACCTAAAACCATGATAACTTGAGTTTTTTAATCCTGTATTTTTTATTGTGTTTACAGTTTACAGGAGGTACACTCGACTAGACATACATGTAAAAGAACTATGAATCACTAAAGCATCATGCCATATGGCAGTGAATATAATTGTCTTCAAATTATTCAAGAACAAAATAATCATTGTGTTACAGTTAACAATGTAAATCTTTTTTTAATGAAAAAATGGAGACTCTGTGGGTGAAAAGTGAGGACTAGCTATAATCTCTCCTAAATACAGCCTGCCATGATGTGGGATTAGCCTGCATTACTAATCTGTGCCTTGTTATATTCTTAAAGAGCATCTGATTAAAGTTACTCGGCCGATGGAAACTTTCTTAGGCCTGTAATTTTGTTTTCAGCAGAGAAAACAAATCTAATAATTGCATAATCATGAAAACAAAAATAAACTTTGAAATGCAATAGTACAATGATGAGGCATAGCAGCTTACACTTGAAAGGGATAATCAGCTGCTACACTGAAACACTCGGTTAATTGTAGCACACACCTACAGCTTATCGTTTTCCCTCAGAGTATAACTGTATTCAGTGAAGAAAAATGACTTGCACTTTCAGCACAATAGGCAACAGGTAGATAATGAACAAATTGCTGTCACACAGCCAGTTTTGTAGTCTGTGTGGTTCGATTAAACTATGTTGGAAATAATTCAATTCCTACTCGATTATCATATGATGAGCAAAAGAACATATAATTTCATTGTTATTATAGTAGTACAATTTTATTTCAACGCTTAATAATGCAATTTGCAGATGGGATAGCTATGATATCACATTCAATGTTCCCATAGTAATATAAACTTTTTTGAGAGATGCAAAATTTGGAGGGCTCTCACCATTTTCCTATATGCCAAATATCCTAGAATGTCAGAATTATCTGGGATAGTCCACTTGATAATTATGTTTACTCTCTAAATGCCACAGCATATAATATATATCATATATATACACACATATATATATAATATGTGATTAAAATCACCTTCTCAATAATCAACTTCAAATTTTACTCACCGAGTGAACAAAATTTGAAGTTCATTACTGAGAATGTGATTTTAATGTTATTATGTCAACTGAGAGTTCATTGAGAGTATGTGTGTCTGTGTGAAAGCTCAGTGCCCCATAGAAAACAAGTGGCTCACCTTGGAAGTTTTTGTCTGCAGACTTCTTTTTTGGGGACCTAATATAGACCAGTGGAGCTGCTATAACTAAAGCTGTAGATTGTAGCAATAGCTGCTGTATTACTGCACTTGAGCACTCGATAGATTTATATATCAAAAGTTGCATAGCAGATAGATTTTCATCATGGGCTTCCTTCTTTAGGCATAACCTAGACCAGCTCATCAACTATAAATATAGTGTGTAGTTATTGCTCTAACAGTACAGAATGACTCTATTGAAAAACTAAACAGCTAATCAATGAAGTTGCATAACTATTCTAGGAACATTAGAAGATAGAGTAGATAATCAGTAATTTTTTATATATGGACTACCCCTTTTGGACCAAGCCCAGACCTGTGCAGCTGCCAGAGCTGAAGTTGTGAATCATAGTGATAGACTTCTCACAGGTTAATCTAAGTACGTGTTATATTTGTTTGTTCTAGCAAGTTCCGGCATAAGACTACTTTCAATAGCAATGACCTAGCTTTTTTTACCAAACAACTATCAGATAATCACATCACTAGATAAATAGTTCAATAAGGCTTTAGATAATTCAGAGCTATCAGAAATGACCTCATAGAGTTGTAGATCTTAGGTGGATAATTTATATTGAGTTGTCTACTTTCAGGTGAATGATTTGCATTATCATGTTATTTTTATCCACATGAACAATGATTTTTGTCCCCATGTTCAAAGCCATGAAGGTACTGATTCTCTATGATGGAGTTTGTAGATCACAAGTTTCATCTATCACTCCACTCTAATATATGGGGTGGGATAAACAACATATTAAACTATTAAAAACACAGAGGAAACAAACCTGAAAATGCCGATACAGACGTTAGATAAACCCTTTACCATTTGAAATCATGTGAACAGCTTTCAAAATTAGTGTAATTATTGATATGTATGTATTTAAATATTGAAGATGATAATGTGGGTGCAGTTCTCTTTCCCTTTTTTACAGGTCCTTCCTATACAGTTGTTAGTTTTAATTTTTTTGTTCTGGTTTAATTTTAAATTGGCAAACTTTTCAGCTGTCAGTGAGACATTACCATTACCATCTTGTAGTGTGATTCAGATGTGCTATATATGTAGGAAATCATTAGTAGTATTTAACTGACAAAAAATAGTATCTTGCACATGTATAAATAAATAATCAGTTGTAGAATTTTTATCAAAATTAATAATAATTATAATAAATTTTCAATCGTCTTTGTCAAAATAAGGGTTGTCTGAATAATCTTCTGTAATAATTTACAGTAGAACCACCAAAGTTATGAATCCCAGAGTTTCAAACACCCTAGTGAAACAAATAGCAAGAAAGCATCTAGCTGGTAAAGTATCTTCAAACAGGTCCTTCTTAATATTTACTGTGCATGTGCATACCCATGAAATTACAGATGCTGCAACTGCTCCTTCTTGTTTGTATGTCAAGTTTTTCTTTGTGAGTTATACTGCATCTATGAGAACCTGAAGATTCTGACCAAGAGAATAAGTATATTCTGTCAGCCATAACCAGGGAGTATTATTGATTTCTATAAATTGTTAAATAGAATAAAATATTAGTGCATACACTACATGCCTACTTGATTTAATATATCCATGGTGTATGGCATTGCATTTAGGGAAGAGCAGAGAGATAAAATTGACTTTTTACAGTAAAACAACGGTGAAATAAAAGTATATATGTATATTCATGTATGTTGAACATGTCTAATATGCATGATGTCATTATGATGTAAAAGCTTCAGAGTTGCAGATATTTTATAGCAGGACTGTTTTCCTGAGGGATTAGTAGCTTGGAGCTTATATATTCTTTTGTTTATATATTTGAAAATGTATGGACAGACAATGGTGGAATACTTGTGCAAAAGGTCAAAGTGCAGAACAATACAATTCTAAGCCGACTTTTTCCGTGCCTACTTTGCAATTGTTATCAGTTAGTAACTTGTCCTTATATGTTATTTTAGGAAGCTAATTCTGAAGCTGGGGGCCAAGTCTTGAAACTCTTGGATTTATTTGGTCTTATGGGATATAATTCAAGTCTTGGAAAAATTTCTAATGACTTCTTGAGTAAGAGGGATGTTAGGTGGCAGTATGATTATAGGATGTCAGGTGGTATTATCATTAGAGCGATGTTAGTTGGTCCTATGATTATAGGGATGTCAGGTGATAATATTATGATTATAGGAATGTTAGGTGTTATTGTGATTACAGGGATGTTAGGAGGTAGTATAATTATAGGGATGTTAGGTAGTATTATCATTAGAGGGATGTTAGGTGGTACTATGATTATAGGGCTGTTAGGTAGTAGTATGAAGATTTGAACTAGTGCTATACCAAATCAAGTGACTGCATTAATATTATGTTTTTTACATAATCAATTAGATAAAGATGGTTTTGTTGAGTTAAATGATATCACATCATCTATGATTATAATAGGTAGCACACAGTATCATAATTATACAGTTAAAGGTAGTATATCATATAGATGGTAAATGTGCAAGAGACAGAGCAGGAAGTTGCTGAGCATCATCCTCAACAACAATATGGGCTGGAAAAAAAGATATATCATTTAATAAGTTATACACATAGACCTTAAACTGGGTACAACCTTTTATCATTTAAAAATGAAGTAGAGTAGTCAAGAAAAGTGAGACAAAGTTAGATGCCAGGTGAAATATTGTCATATTTATTTGCTGAATCATCTATTAAAAAAATAGATCATGATGTGCGTTCAATACCTGAAAACCTGAAATATTGTTGTGATCTTGGTGAAATAAGAGAATAAGAGTTTTAGGTATTTCTAGATGAATTTGTTAAGCCAATGGCATGCTGGAACTGCTAGTTCTAGTTAGTTTGTATCCTATAGCAAATAAATTCAACCTTCCTCAACCCTGACCCAGTTGAAGTCCACATAGAGCTGTTGTCAAAATAATTCTCCCTCTATCAACGTAGTGTGAGTATATGTTAATATAGAGTTTAAGAATAGATGAAGCAGGAGAACCAAGGAAAATTTTACCACCAAATTAATTTTTCTTCTGTGTACTCATAGGTATATGTCATTTTCCTCTATTGACCATCCAATTGCAAAACAATATTTTGTTAAAGTTGTATTTGAGGGGGAAAGGTCATGTGAATCCCACCTAGAATTTGTAATTATAGATGTCGTCCTATTTTAAGAAATATGACTTATGTTTAGGGATAAAATTAAGCTTAAAAATATTTGTTATAGGGCTATTCAAATGTAGAAAGCAAGTAGATGACTTAAGTTGACACTGAACATCATCAATGGGGAAACATGGTCAATTTGAATGTTGCTTAATACAAACAATAATTAGTTCTCTCTGACAAGGAAATGTTAAAGGTAGTAAAAATTTTAGGCTAAAAAAACAAATAGAGAAAGTGTTATTTATGTATTGTTATAATAATTGCATGATACTTTTTTGTTCATCAGACCAATCAATAATATGATGTACGTAGTACGTAGCATGAGAACAAACAAATTTTGTCTTTAGGATTCTATTTGGAAGCCTTAAAATGTGACAGATTACCTCATTTCAATCAGAATTTGACGTACTAAAATATGAAATTTAATTCGGAATGCTTTGCACTTACCTCCATACTTGTCACAAAGACAGAAAATCTCATAATTGGATAGCTGAATTTTCTCTATTCTTGAACAAATAAGCAAATAGTCAATACATGATATTCGCCTAATTGTACACTTTTCTTGATTTTTTTGGTTTTATTATTTTTTGTTTCAGGGCATATACAGGATTTTGAAAAGAGAGTTAGTTAGAAATGACACATCATTAAACAGCACAATTACTGAGACATTACTGAGGTCACTGCAGCACTTCAGTGGCATGAAAATGTGGCCATTTTATTATGAGGCAAAGTAACTGTTATGCCAATCTAGCTCTTAACTCTTTCATGGCCCCATCAGCATCATATGACATCCATCCTTTGAAAATTCAACTGTTGAGTTTTATAACAAACAATAGATACTTCAATGCTTCTTCTATGCACGTCCATGAAATTAGATTGGTGGGATTCTGGTATAAAACTTTAGATTCAGATCATTCATTCACTCCTGATGATCTATTCATGATGTCCATCAGACCAAGTTTGGATGAAGTTCTTTGGTAAGCATTGGAAAATAACTTCAGCCTGTCTGACGAAGATGAGGGAGTAGAAGGCATCTCTTCTTACATTGGATTCACCAGAGTTGTATTGCTGGACCAAGATAGAGATGTCATTCTTCCCGATTTTATGAATGGTGAGGAGGATAAGAGTGAGGTAGGAAGCTCTGATAGTAAGTTTAGCCTTAGATAGCTAAAAAAATGTTAGCAGAGTATAAACTCTGCCAGCAGTTTTAACTACTTCTTCCTGGTATAGTTGATGGTCTGTATAATATGTGTGTTAGTTCTTGTCCTCCAAACTGCAACTGAGTTGAAAAGTGCAAAACTACATCTTAATTATCATAGTACATAGTTAAAACAACATTGTAGTTAGTATCCATGACAACCACTCTTTACCACAATGTGCATCAAACTACATAGGTTATGTTTACTATGGAGTTTGGTGAACTGGAGAATTCTTTGTTCATGTTGGACAAATTTTTATCATTCTCCCTTAAATCCAGCCACGAAGGAGTAAAATATATGAGGTCAGAAAGTGATATTTCATGAAATCTATAAGATCAGTCACAGTTTGTCCCATACATTTGAGCCACCAGTAACTCCCATGGTTCGGAGCAAGGATATTGTCAAAATTCACTTCCTCACAGACCTTTGATGACATTCAGAAGTCGTTCTTTTCATTTTATTCTGACTTGTTACTCACATCAAATTAAATCAAATTGATTTATCTGATCTTATAGTGAACTTGCTTCCCTTTAAATGCCACATTTTATATATCGATGTTGAGTATGTGTCATGAATATTGTTTTGTGAGAAGTCATCTGTGTCACAATCTTCAACACCCATCACAGTCTCATTATCTCTCTGACCTGGTTGTGTGGTGAGGAAAGGGAGGATGTGTTAGTATTTGATTGTTGATAGTTCAGTTTTTCATTGCAGATATGAAGCAGGAGTTATAATACCTATAATCAATCTCACATGTAGCTTTCCAAGTAATGGATATCTTGCCTGATGATCTCTTGAACCCTGAAGAATATCTGATGGTGTTGCATGAACCCGAGGGAATTATATCCCTTCCAAGGGAACTATTCTCTGCATTTTTTTCAGAAGATGTAACAAGTGAGGTCAATTAATATCATAATTAAGCCATTAGAGTTGTTAATATCTGACATCCTCCATCACATTCACCTTGAATTACATGTGAATTGTTTAAAAATACCGACATACCTACAGTAACACATTGCCAAATCACAAGCAAACTTTTATACCACTATATCTGCCCAATAATGTAGAATAATCAATTGCTATTGGGATGTGGGAGGGGAAATAGTGTGCTAATGGTTTGAAGGGTCATACCAACTACTTTTTTTATCAGAGGATCCTATCTTGGCTTCTTGAAGTTTAAAACAGCAGAATGACACAAAAAATTAATGTGATCTAGTAAAACTAAATATTTGTAGATTTGCAGTAGAATAAGCTTTTGTTTGTTCCAAACATAATTCCAGCATATTTTGATTCTGTTGCACATCAGCAGACTCGAAATTTTTGAAAGCTAACAAGTTTTACTTGCAATTACTACCTCAGGCAGCAGATATAAAATGTTTAGAATGTTAACTCTTAAACTATTACCACCCTTTTTGCATTTCCTTCCCTTATGTCTATAATAATATAACCGAGTGCCCAAAAATCTCTCCCCACTGGTATTTTGTATGACTCTTCAACTCTTGATTGTCCCCCTTTCATTCCTCCCCCCACCCCCAAGATTATAGCATGCTAAGCATGGTATGAGTAGAGTTACATTATGATAGGGGACCCTGCATAATTATGCTTATCTTTATAGAAATTCGTGTTGTCATCACTGTCTTCAAGAATCTTTCAGGGGTTTTGCCAGGAGACACTGATGAAGATAAAATGTAAGGTCATGGATCATTGATTATGATTTACAAAGGGTAGAATTCATGTAGAGAGAGAAAAGGTTAACAATTTTCCAATAGAGGTCAAAATTATTTTGTTTCAGGTCCTGTACTCAAACATTTATACTTGTGAGAGAGAGGAAATTTGAAAACTGAAATATATTGGGAGTTGTCTAGAACAACTCTAAGTGCATCTACATGGTGGGCATATCATCAAGTTTGGAACGCTTTTAACTACAATTCAATTTTGAACAACATGTGAATATTAAAGTTAGCATTGTGCAGGAATGGCTCCACATTTTTCAGAATAGTGCAGCAAAATTGTGGCAGAGGGAGGTGACCCCCTCAAACTGTGCAACCTGAGAACTCCCTCATAGTATGCTATCTGAGGAGTGTATGTTATGTGCTGACCATGGATTTGGAAATTTCATGGATTTCCTATTCAGTCCTTGTATCCACACTTTGAGCAACCAAGGCACTTTTGATGCAGTGTGCATAATATATATGTGCTAAATTTTACTACAGGCATTTGAGGATATAATTATTATGCTCAAGGACAATCTGTACAAAATAAGTAAATTTTCATCTTTGGTCTGATTCTGTGGGAGTAAGCTAAAGGAGCACTATATTCATATGTAGTGTGGCTAACCTAAGTTCAGATGCATTTCATCTTGTTCTAGTATGAGTATTCAGAACTAGAGATAGATAATATCAAAGGGATTCCCCGAGCACAACTCTTGCACTAAATAGTCTATAATAAATAACAACATGCATGGAAAACTAGTTCAATAGGCTTTACATATGGTAGCAGTATACACTATAAAACTTCATACAATAGCTCCATTGAAAGTTATAACTGGTATACTTAGTGGAACAGCTTACCAGACTCTCCTCCACAGCAGATTTGTAGATCTTGGGTGGTTAACTAATGAATATCAGGACACCATTCTACTTTCACACAAGTGAATAGACTAAAAACATTATTTCACTAAACAGTTCCATGTTAGGAGTAATTACCTAGGTTACAGCTATCACATTCAAAGGTATAACAATCTTTGAACGGGACATAATAACATTAAAATCGCCTGTGGAAGGCTAGAAAATCTAGACAAAAAGGTGAGTTAATACAATTTGAAGTTGATTATTGAGAAGGCGATTTAAACAATTATTATAGCCTTCACAGGGATTATGTTGAAAAACAATTCTACTGGTAGATAGCATGAGTTACCCAAGTTCTGCACATAATAAGCTTTGTTTTTCATATTCCAGCATAGGTACCATACACTGGATATTGGAATTTCTAGAAATATCAAAGGAAACTCTCAAGACATCTATCTTTTATTTTTTAGTTAAGGATAACAGGTTCTAGAATATATTGGCTTAGTTGGTGTTATAAGTTCTCACACTAGTTGTATTACAAGTTCTAACTAACACATTTACTAGGTCAGCTTCTTACACAGCACACTTGCAGATCATGGATGGATTACTAACACATTAACACTGAATGGGCTAGTTTTGGGAAAATCAATTGGATTTATTTTTATTTTTTAACAGCTTCTGTGAGAGTGTTTATTACCTAGATCACAGCTACCGCATTCTAAATGTTAAAAACAAATATTCGTTAGGTTTTTATGACATCAGCTGACTATAATATTATATCAAATTTAATGGATCCATATTTTGTGAGGGCAATCTATGGAGTGTTTGTTCAATATATATATCTTGGGAAACTTGGTTTATATAGATTCAAAAGGTGATCCACACTTCATACTCTATACTTGCCATATTAATCCAAGTGGGAATTGGATAGCAAGAGAAACATTAGTTACATTATCACATTATAGCTCATTTCTGGGATTCCATACTTCACTAGCTGATATCCTCTTTTCATATAAAAACACACATGTGTTTGACCAAATATGATATTATTGTCCACTTTATTTTGCATGGATCAGATCCAGATCCCATTGTAGAGACACACCACCAATACCTATTGTAGTCTAAAATCTTCCTAACTTCTCAATGTGACACTCAAAAGTGACATTTGAGTCCACATATTTAGTCACTTTCATTTCCCAAGTCATCCATACACATTGTGTACAGTTGGTCACCTCAACAGTTTGGAACTAATTTTTTAAACTCGTGGTCCACATGCACTCTACAGCCGTGATATAAACGCCAGGCATAATTGACTTCCATGCTTCTTCTGCTAAAAAATGTGATAAACAAACAAACAATAAATATATAAATATATAATATAATATACAAAACCAAAAATGTTTGGATTTAAAAGCAAAATACAAATTCGAGTTATTGATCTTCATAATATTAATGTGTAAACAGACATGTAAATGTTTATTGTCTACGTTGAGAAATTCTTGCTTCATTTCAGTTTAGACTTGCCTTCAAACTCTTTTTCTGTTTTTTTATAGTCAATCAGCCAGCACAAAACAGAGTATAACACCAGAACTATCCAACCATAACCCCTTGTTTAGTATATCCATGTGCCTATGTATTCATACATATGCAGAGACACATACATCACAAGTCATTCTGTTAAATTTCAGTGCCATTAACTATTGCTACAATAGTAAACTTCAAAGGAAACAATAGATCACTTCTTGGTTAGAGAACATGCACCTGTTTGATGACTTAGCTCAGTTATGTGCCCATCAACCAGTTTATGCCTCAGCAATTGTCACAACAATAAATTTCAAAGCTAATACTTTCTTGGCATTATAATTATACATGTAATTGCCAGGTCAGCCAGAATCGATATTGCACATATACACGTTTTCTTTTTACTGATTTTAGGTCATTATTATTATTGAATTGCAATGATTAAAGAGTCTGGGGTCTTCTGGTAGTCAAATTATAATAAATGGACATATCGCATGAAAAATTATATGTTGGAAGACAAAATGGATAACTACATAGATTTTTTTCATGGATTAAAAAAATTATAGTTTTGGAATGCCAGTTTATTACCTTCACGAAAGATTCAAGCATGCTCGAAATGCTTTTTGGGATCAAAATAGGCGGACAATACTATTTAGGTTATCATGAAGCTGCCAAAGTGAGTTTTAGCTGAGATATAACCTTTTTTCGGCCATTTAAATATAGTGGGTACCCATTATTGGGTGCAACTCCACCTCCCACTTAATAAGTCTGTCAGTCTGTCAGTGAGTTAGTTTAATAACCAACAAACTGTGGCCAATAACCATCCAATAACTAACAACAACCTAAAACACCCACTCACCTACTCACTCATTTTAATTCATTGAATTGTAATGCAGATGTACAACAAACCAAGAGGGGTGGAGTCATCCAAGCTCAGCTTGTCATAATGTTCTACAAAAACATTGCACATTCACTTTGCTCCAAACCACAAACTTAGTGACTTTTATGACATGATATGTAGAAAAACAAAATAAAACATCTATTTCTGCAGCACCAGCTGTTAAAGTTGCTTCTCTAGCAGCTTGCACCAAGAGGATACGAGTTTTAGTTGTGGAGATCTTTAGTTCATCTTGGAACTTTATGTATAGCCTGATTGTTGGCATGCAGAGAGCAGTGGTAGGTATTTCATCTCCTTCCTAGTCTTCATGGAATAAGGTGTTGAAACACACTGTTAGCTCCACAAGACAGACACACTTGTGTTCATCATCCCACCAGACAATATCAGGTCTAAGTTCAGTAGGGCTGATGTGGGAAAGGAAATTGTATGCATTGGCCAGGTCAGCAGTGCTAAAGGATATGTTAGGGAGGTGTTGTGAGATTGTTTCATGAATGCCAGCCAGGACAGAGTTATGCCGCTTATTTTACTATCTTAGTTTCGTAGCTATCTTGCATGAGTTTAGGATGTAGGTGAGGATCTGGTGATCCTCATGGCAAAAGGGGCAGTTGTCAGTATTCTTCTTCTTCCACAGGTGTAGATTTACATTGTGGGGTAGGGTATCATGTGCAGCATTAATCACTCACTCACTAACCACTCACTTGATTGCTCTTCCACTCACCTTCCCTCCTGCCCACCCACCCTCCTGCCACCCACCCACCCACCTGCCTGCCTGCTTGCCTGCCCACCCACCCACTCACTAACTCACCAACTCATCTATCCATCCAATAACTCACTCACTCACTATTAGATATTCATTGTGTCTGTATGGCATGACATTTACTGCAATGATGGGCTGCATTAGGGTAATGTGTCAGGGTGATGCAGAAAAATCACTGTGCACATGACAATGCAACTGTTCCAACTCCAATAGTACCACTCTTGATGTATGATGGTGCAAAAATATCTATTCAGGTAGCATCCCAAAGCAGGAGCATACTTTCACTCCATAGTAATATTGGGATGCCACATGAGCATTTGCCATATGAATGATAGATATCGGATGGCATTGATGGAATGTGCATTGATGCTAGGGCTCTTTGCACAAAGTCCTTCATTGATGCATGTCAGTAATAAAAATCCTGACTTTGATGGCAACTGAGACCATGGTTCCCTGAGGGATCTAACTCAGACCCATAACAATGGTATGGGTGAGGTCTGCAGAGAAAGATGGAAGCCAACTGCTACCCAATAGGTGCCATTATCTGTTCAGAGACCCAGGGAAGAGATGGGCAGAACACTTAGCCATGTGCTTGATAAACTTGCAGCCGCAGCTAGCAGGCATGCCTTTGCAGTAACATTTGGGGCATTGGCCAACAGGATGCAACCAAGTCATTACTTATTAATAACACAACTGCCGTCCAGAATCAATCTTTTTCGGGCTCATACTGCTCTACAGTGCTTGCAAAGATCAAGCCCACATTAGTACAGGTTTTATATTGGCTATAGTCATTAAAACTAGCTATGAATTCCCTTAGGTCTTGAGGAACAAGGCACTTATGAAAGTATTTCCTTGTTGTAAGTTTTTGTAGCTTTTCCAGACATAGCAGTAGATAGCTTTTCTCAATGTTTGCGAGTCTTTATAACAAAATGGCAGCTTATATTATATTTACATTCTAAAGGTCAGAAAATTTAGAAGTTAATTTTTTTTAACGAAGATGCAACCAAAAATATAATTACAATGAAAAAATCAACTGAGAGTTCATGACAGCTTCGCTATAGAATTTCAGATTAATTATCTTAACAAGTGGACATATATTATGCTAAACAAAAGTTTCCCTCATATGCACTTCACATGTCCGGTTAGAAGTTAGTGTTGTAGTTTTTACTCAATATATTAATTTTTTGGGTCCATGCCTGGAATAGTGAAGGCTATACAGCTGTGGCTTATGGCTTTAGTTTCAAGCACTTCATCGAAAATACAGAATATATATATAGATCAAGTAAGTAATGTAGCTGGCAAAAGCTGCATGCCTTTAGAAACTTTGCTAATCAGGCAAATTTAAATTTATGGACTTCTTTCATAACCTTCTCACAGCAATCAAGGCTCTATTGAGAACCACAATTTATTAGCAATTTAATTGTGTAGCAGCCTAAGCTTGGTGACAAAAATTATTCGGGAAATGTTTTATTCGTAGACCATCTTCTTTGAACTAACCCTAGGCTAATGCAGCCTCCATAGCTATAACTGTGATTTTTAGCTATAGATTTGTTAGGTCCCATTTTAGGGTACTCAAATACTCTTACTAGAATGTTATATAGCTATGAATGAGTTGCATACTATTATAACCTGTGTGGAAACTTTAGTATAGTTTTCCATGTGAGATTCATAGATGGTTGTTCTCAGAGAATTGTAGATCTTAACCACAGGGTTGGCTTCTTTTAATTGCATTATACAAGTTTAATATAATAATAACACCTTCTGTGTGTGTGATATTTACACCGACTGCTGTCTCAGTATTTAAAGAGTTAAAGGCTTGCACACAACAAAAATAAAAAAGCAACAGTTGTACACTCTGATAAGGTGGATTCCTAGTTTCAGATTTGTTGACTTTTATAAAAATCAATTGTGATTTTTTTAGGTAGATGACATGAAGCGCACTTTCTAGATGTGCAAGGCAACCATCAAATACTCAAGTCTAATGGTTCATTCATAAAGAAAGATATACTTGCTTAGAAATAGTCATAGTAGCTGTGCAGATAACATAGTCATGAATCAAAGGGAAGTGCAAAAGTTTTTTTAGTTCAGTTCTCGAGTGGTTGAATGAGATGGTTCACTTCTCCATGTTTTTTTCCTGAAAGGGTTTTCCCAACACCTTCCCATAGTGTAGGAAAAGAAAGAATGAGAAGCATAGTCCACATTTACTAGAAACTTGTGGTGGATACTTAACTTTTTGAAGGGATTTGGTGAACCACTTGAACATAAAAAATGCATTGATTGTGTGACCTGTTTGCATATAATTATATATCGTCATAAAGAACATTGAGTTTTCTGCTATAAATTCCACGTTTTCTCTATTGCCTTATCTGTGAGGGCTATGGAATATCAAAGATTAAAAAATATATATATATTTATCCATCATGGATGGTTAAAAAAATTAGTCCAGTGTCCTCCTTTGTGTGGCATGCCAGTATTTATAAGCCTATAAAATATCTGGCTAAGAATGATCAGTGGTCAAGGAAGTTTTATCAGAAGCAGCTTGGAGAAGCCATAAAATGAAAAAGTATATCTATGAGAGCGCATAAACCTTTCTTTTGTTAACAAAAACAATCATACACAAGATTATATTTCTTATTTAGTCCAAATGTCAGAATTATACATGGGCATGCTTTCATATAATGCAACTCAGCCCATTGCTTTCTCCTTTCTCCTCAAACTTCAAATCTGTTGGTTCTCGATCCCTTCTCTTTGAGATGACTTTACATCCACAAATAGTGGTATGATGATGCCCCCATTCGAAAACAGTGGTAGAGGAGGAGGGGAAGGCATTTTTTCCTCCTAGCATTATAAAGGGGGTGTTTGTGATGGTGGTGGTGGGGAGGGGAGGGGAATTAACACCCAATTTAGACGACAATTAAATAATTAATTACCACAACCATATAATAATTATGTTGTTATGCTCTCTTTAAACAATTTGCATTCTAAATGAAGGTAAAATTTTATAGCTCATTTTTTAAAACCTTTATCAGTGTTACATCCTACCAATTGGTATGCTGGTAGTTGTGGGTACAGGGTCTTGCTGTATAATAACACATACGAGATTATATTTATGCACCACTTTTTTCATCTTTCTAGTGCTTATGTAAAAGTTACCTGGTCATTGTTGGACCTAATGGACCTGTAGACATCCCGTGCATGTATTTTAATATAAGCAAAGCATTATTTTATCCTGATGACAGAAGTTTACTTTTTCGATCAAAATTATGACAAATGCTCAAACTTGCAGTAACACTAGGTTGGGATCTCCAGTTCTATCTGTGACTCTGGGATGCATGAACAGACCTTGCAAGACCAATGATTTTATTCTGAAAAATCCTGTATTATTTGAGATTAACCATTTCGGCAATTTTGTAAGTTATGCTAAAAGTAATAATTTAATGTGCAAATAATCATATTTTTGTCGAATTTATTTTTTCTTTCTTCCAGAGATATAATGAGTTGCTAGGCTTCTACTTCTTTGATTTGGAAAAGTAAGTACTCAATGATTTTCCCAGAGATAGAATGAGTTGCTAGGCCTCTACTTCTTTGATTTGGAAAAGTAAATATTAATGATTTTTACATCTTTGATTTGCAAACGTAAGTATTCAATGACCTAATCCCATGTTATCGTAATCGTAGGAAGCAGCTATAAAATTAATATGGCAGTGCCAGCATGCCATGTGAACACATCAATATATTAAAAAGTAAATAAATATTTCCTGTTTTCAGCCATCTTGTTTACATACTTGCAGGGAAGTTAAATCATGACATACAGAATTACGCATGAGGTTACTCAGCTTTATACATGGCCACTATCTAGCCACAGGTCCCAAATTTTGGCCATAAATACCCGTTGATTATTCATGCGAGTCTTAAACTTCGTCATTTCTCCATTTAACTCCTTGAATGCAGAGCAGTAATCATTGCTAATCCCATAAACATGGAAGCTGTTTTTTATATAAAAAACCCAAAAATCAAACTTTGTAGAATGTAATTGACTTCTACAAAAGCAATAACTGATGCATTGGTCTTTGCTTAATCCAAAGAAGGAAGTCCACAAAAGAAAAATTACTGGATTAGGTCTATTAAGAATTTCTAAGCACTCTGGGGTTGGTAGGCATTACATTGTGGGTTACAGTTTACTGCTTGAATGCTGTGAGAGAGCTATAGCTTCAAACCTTGATTGGTCTCAGCTTGGTCCAAAGAAACAAGTCTACAAATGAAAATTTACTTGATAAGCTTCTAAGCGACCATGGCTTAGGCAAGGTAGTGAATTTACTTATATAATATCTTGTGCTTTGTAAGGCCTGAGTCCAGTGACAATGTAGTATTTTGCATTACCAGTGGATGGTTTCATGTCTCAACCTCCTTTAACTTACTGATTGTCATTCTGATGTTTGTAAAATATCCAGTTGAGCAAAATTTTGTGTATATACCACAGCATTGAATAAGGAAAATATTATTGAATACACTGACCATGCTCCAGTTTTCACAACCTTGACCATCAATCACCCACTAACTATGAAAATTAAGATTTCTCAAGCAACAGTCAGTATATTTCACTATTTCGAGATGAACTTAGTAGATATTTTAACCTGACATGCAACTTGCAGTAAATAACTTCATATAAGAGGCTGTGGCTATAAAAATAGAAACAAAAACCAATTTTTTTAAACAACAACTATTATTCAATTGACTTGTCCAGACACAAGAGTATATGCCACAAGTTAGATGAACCACATCATTGCTTTCAAAAATAGAAACAAGCACAAAAATGTTCTTATTTAATGAATTAATTTTTTTCCTTCTTCCGATTTTTAATACCCAGTAGTCTCCTACAAGAAGTTACTCAGAATAGCTTGTGAACTATCTGACCATGTTTATTACCAAAGTATTACACACACATAAATTAATGTATAATATATAGCAGTTTAGTATTGGTGTATATGAATTTAAATGGCAAGTCATCTAATGTTCTGAAGATTGCTCTTTCAATTTTTCTAAATTTTTTCCAGTTTAAACCAAAATACTTCGATTTTCACCAGAGTGAACTAAAAAACAAAAAGAGCCGGCAATTAGATAGCTCTAGTCTTACACCTCGATTGAAATACTGATCCTTAGGTATAGGATTGAGATACTTCACTACATTCATAAGCTATTTCATCCATTACCTGGCTCTATCAATCACTGATGCCTCTTGCCACAGGATTGGGTTCCACCATATCAGAATGGAAGATTTTTCAATTTCTACCTTCCTGCATGCATTTTTATCCAGCTCTCCGAACACCTCCTTGTTCCAGGTCTCCAAACAACCCTTGTTCCAGGTCCCCAAACACCCCCTTGTTCCAGCTCTCCAAGCGGGTCTTTTCTCTCAATTAACATCCATTTCTTTGTCAAGTCTTCACACATTGCATTTGTATAAATGCTTACATTGTCATATTCTTTGACTCAAGTTCTTCTCAACCCCCCCCCCCCAAATATTACAAAGGAGGAAAGCAATTGAATGAGCCATGAATTACTTTATTCTGCATGATGTTGCAGACAACCTGAGGCATAACATTTAAACATTCATAGTGAACTTCTATTGTAACTCCTCCCTCACCTCATCTCACCTGTACCTCTTTCCCTTACCACCTCTTGATATCTATTTTTAAATCTACCCATCCCTTACCCAATGACTTCACACATGTTGCAGGAATATCTGGTCATCTCGGGGTTGTAACTGTAACTCAACATTGTCGAACTCATTCTGTGAATGCAATCACATTACCCCTTTTGCTATCTTGCTCAGTCCAGGTGTAGATGTAAGTATACAAGGTGTTACATCAGCAATATGTCCTGTAGGCAACTACATATATACCAACATAACTCTATGATAATACACAATGGATGTGAATTTAAATTTCTAAAATATTTTGCATTCTTTATTTAAATTTTTTTTGTCAGGTGGTTGCGTGCTACAATAATATGCTGCTTATTACCGAACAAATCTTTTATTATATTCATAGCTGATAAACAGTATAATCCAATAAATAAAATATTTACGCACGTGGACCAAATCAGGAACCGACTAGCTCGAGCTAATGAAGAAGAAGTGAGTGTGATTATTTTTCAAGCAGCGATTATTTTTGTGAAAGACTGAGCTGTAAGTTTTAAAATTCATGCCACTTCTCGTTAATCTTTTTAGTTGGCATTTGTCCACTTTGTAAACCAAAAATAATCTTGAAACTAGCTGAAATAGCATTTTTCCCTTCAATTGGCTAGTTAGAAATCAAAAATGATTCGAATGAATAAGAAAAACAATGATAATGACCTCCCTAGTAGAGCATATTTAGGCAAGTGATCCTTGAGCCAATGACTAAATAACTCTTGGTCCATCCACCCTTTGCTACTCATTCCATTACGTAACTGGAATTTCCTTATTGGCCATTGGTATTTACTCTCAAAAGTGGTAATTGGTGGTATCACTTGCCCAATGGCACTTGCATAGCCTAATATAGTTATAATTCTTCCCAGGTATGCTACTTTTAGGCCTCATTTGGGTATAATGTTCAGGGTCCTGGGATTAAGTGGAATCCCTTTCTCATCCATGCTGTAGATCTGAGCTGCTTGACAAGTAAAGTGTTTTTTTGTAGAGTATTATTTAAAAAAATTATAGTAAGCAACCTATCATTTGTGTCCTTACGTACATGGGCTGTAGCATCTCCAAGTCGCAAAGTGGTTGTATCTCTAGAAACCTGCGCCACCAGCATCTATTACATTATCTTTTTTAACAAATTCTTCTCCAAGAACCTTTTCAATAATGCCCTTCACTTCACTCCTCGTCTTTCTAATAACCATTTTTTTTTACCACATGCAACCAATTGTTCGCAAAGGCCTCATCTTAATGCTCATTCAAGTAACTCTTCTATCCGGACTGGATGCCATCAACAACTCTTCCACTCCAATGATCCTTGTGCATTGTACATAGTTACCATAGAACTTTGAAGCTTTGTTGGATGTAGATCACATCTTCACTGCTTCTTCCTCCATGGACTCATTGCTCCATTGCAGCCTATTTGCTGGTAGTCTAGAGGAAAGTTTTCTTTGGCTTTCGCTTTTTTATGATGGCCACAGCTCACACACTATCAGACCTCCAGCGTAGAACTTGTCATATCATTTAATTTTGTTTGCCTCCATATACAACACTGAATTATTAGCATCTGGATTGCACTGTCTTAATTTTTT